>CAJVGC010000508.1:1106137-1124369 GCA_910822075.1 Senecio squalidus
GTCTCCACACATCTTGATGTATGGCTACACAAGCGACCAAATGATGAACTCACCAAGTTCATTTTGAAAAGCTCTCACATCAAGCCCCACAACAATCAAGCACTAATGGGACTCATTATTCCATGAGGCTGAGAGTTCTACACTCCCATCAAGTGCTGAAGTTCAGACCAGTCTCCCTCTGCTAGAGCAAGAGTTGGATCTGACTGCCTTGACTACCCAAAGCCCCTTTAGGGTAGTAAACTTGGAGAAAACAAGTTGCTGCTACCACACAGACATATGGGCAAGTTGAAGAAAATGTCCCACTCCTGGACATTCCTGTACTTAGTATGGGACCACCCCCCTCAGTTCTCAGCCAGTTCCAACGGCTATTTTCACTAGCTCTGTGCTAGTTCCCGATCAGGTACCACCATCACTTTCTTACACTCTCTTACACTAGTCGCCAATGCCTTACTCCCCAAACTGAGTGAGATACAGACTTCCTTTTCTATGGCTTATGATCATTCTCCTAAATCACAGGGAGGGAGTGAAGCTGTGCCACCTGTTACAACATCTACTGCTACCACTCAACCCCAGTCTGAGGTTGTCTTGACTGTTCCTGTGCCGTTCCAAGCCCTTAAGGACAAGTCTGCTCAGTTTGATGACAGACTGAGAGCAATGCAGACTGAGGTTCATACTATTAAAACTCACAATGCAGAGGAGATGAAGGAACTCAAGGAGCTAGTATTGAAACTGACCTCTGAGGTTAGTATGCTGAGAAAGGGGAAAACTGTTGTAGAGGCTTCTCAGATTCAGGGGGAGAAAGTAGATGCTACAATTGTTGAATCTGAAATCCCCAAGCAAAGTTTGAAAAGGAAGAATGAAGAGGGGGAGAAAAGGTACTATAAGACTACCAGGTTTAACATTAAAACTGGTAAGTCTGAGGTATTTTATGAAACTGATTGGAGTGACATTTCAAGTGATGAGTCTGAAAAGGAAGAGAACAAGGGAAAAGGCAAAGAGGGGTATGCGAGTGACCCAGATCAGACTGAAGAAGGAAAACAAATGGAGGTACAGACTGAGCTTGAGACTGAGGTTAAGAAGAAACAAGATGAAGCTGAGAAATTGGCCAAACTTCAAAGGTATGCTCACAACTCTGGAATGACAGTGGAGCAATACAAAGAATATGTGAAGGGGCTATACCAGGAGAGGTTTGAGTTCAATCCTTATGATCAATCATCAAAAGCAGCTGCAGAGCTTGAAACTGAGATGAAAGCTGAGGAAGATCAGGCGATTGAAGAAGAACAAATGAGGATAAAAGCTGACAGACTGATGGCTAAACAAGTTCTCAAAGAAGAAGCCATGCTGAATTACATTGAAACAAATTTTACAACAAGGAAGCACAAGAACAGAATTCAAAATTTAGAGTGCACAAGTCCTGGTGGATCTGATCTTCTACTCACATGCTACCACAGAGGAGGGTCTTACAAAGTTGGACTAACCAGGTTACATACTCTGGGTCTGGAGGAATGGAAAGAAATAGCTAAGCTGAGCTCAGGAATAACAAATATAGATCACAGAATGGCTATAAAAAGAGAGGCTGCATCCAATGTCAATGTTGCTCATATGTTAAATCTGATGACTGATGAAGATTACAGAGCCTTCTGTACTATGCACAAGGGAAGAGCTGGGGCTAAATCGTTGGGTCTGGAAACAAGTAACATGCATCCTGTTCCCAGAGAAGTTACATTTAAAGACAGGACCTATATAGAAACTGAGAAGCATGCAAGTCTGTGTTACGTAGATTGTGGGGGAGAGGAAAGCTTTTCATATGGTCTCCATTTATCACTGCATTGCTCTACTTAGTGAATGTGAGTCTGCTCAGTGTCTCCCATTTAGACTGAAGCTGATTAGCTGGCTGTTCAACAATCTAAGGAGAATTGAAGAAATAGGAACCTTGGCTGATAAAGTGGAACTGATCAAGAAAGAGTATCAACTGCTATTCCACAAATCTGACACTGAAATGGAGAGACTACTTGCATGGAAGACAGAGAGGGTGAAATGGCTAAATGAAGTGAATCAGCCTGTGCCATTTGAGACCTCCTTGAAGAAGAAGAAGAGAACAGTCAAGAAGAGAAAGTAGACTGTTACATGTATGTATCTTTTTGTTCACAAACAATATGTCTTTAACTAATTCTGTTTGTGTTTATTTTTTGGTGCATGGGTTGTAAAAGACTTTAATTGAAACAGATAGGGGGAGATTGTTGGGAAAAACAATGATTTAACCCAAATTAATAAATCTGTTAATTAAAGTCTTAGTCTGAGTGACATGAGTCTGAGTGACTGAGTCTGAGTGACTTGAGTCTGAGTGACTGAAGCTGACTACTCAGACTCATGAAGAGACGTAGGGCAATATTTTAGGTATGATAGTTAGATAAAATCTTCTATTCTTTTAGAAGATTCTCTTAGATTTATACTTATCAAGCTCACTATTATTGTGTATAAATAGTGAGCTTGAGCTTTGTGATCGGGGCATCTTTTCAAGCAATATAACTGTGTGTTATATCTATTCTTTGTTATTATAATTCCGCGATAATAAACAGGAAACTGAGTAATCAATCGATTAATAATAATTAACGTCTAAATACTTATTTGTGATTGATTAGCCATTGTTTGAGATCTTAGTGAGACCTAACAAAAAAATGTTAGGGAAAATTTGTCTTTTTACCATCATCTTCCTCATTTACCTCCCCAAATTTCTAAGAACCCTAATATCTACAAAAACCTTAATTTTTCCAATCTCCATTTCAAAACAATTCAATCAAACAAAGCTCTTGAATTCCAACTCTTCATGTAGTAACAACTTTGAACAAGCTCGAAGATGAGAAGGGAAAAATCATACGATATGTTATAGAGTAGAAGGTATTTTTTTTTCCAATAATTAACACCAAACAGAAGCTTATATCGAGGCTTACCTAATTTGACGTTTGAATTGCAGCCCAAATCCTTATTCAGTTATTCTTGTATGTTTAAATATCTGACATTCTTGGTTTCACTAAATTCATTGAGATAATATTTGCCTTTTTCCTTATACATCGTCACTTTTACAGAACGATCACTTGGAGGCACCAGAAGAGCAGCCAAAAAAAACCAAGTTATTCTTTATTAATGGGTTACAACACTGGGATGCATAGTTCTACGTAAAGGTCAATGACGACATTTATTTAAATATTGGTATGTAATCGAGAAAATAACCAAAATATATAGGAAATTGTGGTTGAGAAATGTCGTGGTTATACTTATAGCTTAAATAATGAATCGACATTTGTTAAGCTATGGATATTGTGATGATTTCTTTAAGAACGTCAAAAGGGTTAGAATTCAAGAGCTTTGTTTGATTGAATTGTTTTGAAATGGGGATTGAAAAAATTAAGGTTTTTGTGGATATTAGGGTTCTTAGAAATTTGGGGAGGTAAATGGGGAAGATGGTGGTAAAAAGACAAATTTGTCCTCACATGTTTCTCACATGATAAGACTTAACGACACATTTAACGGCACATCCAAAATAGGGACTCTGCAGGCAACAAAATTCAAACTTAGGGACGAGTGGTGTAATAAAAAAGTTATAGGGACGACCGGTGAAAATGGTGTAAACCATAGGGACGATCCATGTAATTAACTCTATCAAAAATTTAAAATATTAGTTTAGGCTACACTCTAGAGAAAATAAATGTTTTAATAATGGGCCTAGCCCATGTTTATGTAAATAGGCCTATGAGAAAATACGAAGTCCTAATAAAATCATTTATGGGTTAGCTAACATAATGTGTATTTATATATATTATTATATAAATTGAAAACACAAATATATAATTGTAAGTTTGTAAGTTTTGATAGTTTCTAATCGAATGTTTATGCATAAATAATTTCGAAAAATCATAAATATTGAAATTCTCATTCTCATTCTCATAAAACCACATTTGTTAAGGTTAAAAAGCTTTTAATGACGACAATGTCGAAGTGTTGGCCATATTCTATTTATAGTGATGGTCCTCAACGAATACTAGATATGGAGTTAGCTTAATCTTGGTGGTACCATCTCGACCAGTTTTATGTAATATATGAGACAAAAGTGGGTTTTTGTTTGTGGCCTTAGGTTCCATTGTTTTGTATGATCCGAACCTGATCCTTGAAATTTGTATGTAGAGTGCCGAGTACATTGCCACATACCATGTATATGTCTGACCAATGAGAGTGTGGCAAAGTCTATTATGACCGGCAGCCCAATGAGAATGTCGTTAGACAGAGTGAGGAGACAAGCCTCAGTTGTCTCCTTATACGATCATAATTATCCAAGATGGATGTCCTTTGATCAGAAAACCCGAGACAATATTTGAACATAAGACGGACCTCTAACCTAAACCTATGATTAAAGTTTATCTAATTTCAGAATCACCATTTGACATATAACTTGTTTTATGATCATAATTATCCAAAAAAAAATGTATATTTGAGGGAATACCCCGATCCCGGATGCCTTTTTGCATGAGTCATTGTCCGCCAAACATGCAAAAACACGAGTCTCCATTCACTTTTAAATTCATAACACGTTTTTAAGATTGAAGTTAATGAAAAAAACCTAATTCACTTAAAACATTAAATTAAACTACACTCTCACAACTAATTTTGATATAAACAATTTAAATTACTTATCCATTTGATATATCCACACAGAAAAAGATAATCCGTTTATTATCTATGGTTTAGCTTATACAATAACACATCTCTTCTCGTACATCCAAATCATACCATCAAATCTCAGTTAAAATCGCTATAAAACAAACGATTAACAAAAAGTAAAGTACACGAGAACTCTCACATTAGGTGTGCGTGTGTGACATGTCTAAGTGTATGAAACGTCGTCGAATTTAGGGGCTGAATTCCTGTTCAAGATCGAAATATCCCCATAACAAGCCATTGTAAGAAACTAGTGCGTTAAAAAGGATTTTAAACGCAACTAGGGGGTACTTTTTGAATCCCTTGCCTTTGTAACTCTCCCATTACACTATCAAGTGCAGGTGGTTTCAATCCAAGAGGAAGAGGTTGCCATGGCTTCGATAATATATCTCCAATCGCGGCATCAATGCTTTCTTTGGACTGTACCGTACATTTGAATAATTAGTAAGTTAGATGTTGCATATTTTTAAAACTCATATATAGCGTGGAGACAAATAGAGTACAATATCCCAGTCGGGACAAATCAAATACAACGGCCCCAATGGGATAAACATGAACTTATGTGTATATTTTCGACCCAAAAAAATCCGTATTTAAATGGGAATAACATGAACATATCTTAATTAACATTTTGTTTTTTGAAAGTTCTCACGGTTTTCGCAATATATTTAGTTCTCATTTGCACCTTTGTCTATATAAAAATTTACTATATATCAATCATATTATAGTGAAACCACTCATAAAACTAGATGCTTGCAAAATTTATGGTTAGGAAAGTCGTTTTAGATATGCTTCGATGTTATTTATGTGTACGATAATTTGTACATTGTGATATTGGTACTTACAGGATGTAGATCTAAGGGCGGTTGAGGGCAAGTTTGTCCGATGGGAGGAGTGGCGATACCAATGCCGGAATCTATTTTGTACATCGCATGGGGTGGTGGGAGACATTGGACTGGTACATGCGGTGTTGAAAATCTCTGGAAGTATATATGACAAGATGATATAAGATGATGTTTTTAAAATTACTAGACAAAGAGAATTAAGAATAAGCGCGATCTTACCGTTTGTGGTAAAATTTGTGGGAAGTATGGTGCCTGCAAAATGAAAATCGCATCTTAGACATACTCTACATATAAATCAGTGCAAGAAAAATAGTCTTTAGTGACGACTTTTGTTTAGATACGACTATTAACTGGTCACTGATAACCTTATTTAGTCACCATTAGAAAAGGTTGTCACTAAGTAGCGAGTTGTCACTAAGTAGCGACAAAAAAAAAAACTTATTTAGTCCCTAGCAGCATAGTGACGGAATATGGTCACTAATGAAAACAGATGGTCTTTAGTGACCATCTTTTTTTTATTTTTTTATGACTAAATAAGGTTATTACTGACCAAATAATATCGTTACTAAACAAAAGTCATGGCATACAAGAAATACTACAATGTATAAGACTCACTCTTTGGTGATGAGGGTGCCAGGTTGGTTGAGGAGACGAAGGTGCAGACCAAACATGTTTCGGTGGCGACGAGTGTGTTATATGCTTTGGCCATACATGCATCATAGGTCGATCCATTGAAGGGTGACCCCATACATGTAAGGGTCTATAATGAGGCAATGGTGTCATGGGAGGGAAGCCCATGGTTGGTGGTGCAACCCAAGGTCCCATGTCCCTTTTCGAACCTCCACCATTGTCTCCTCCTCCCAATGCCGTCGTGCCACCATACATTTGACGTCTCTGGCTCCAACTTGCTGCCTCGGCTTCTCTTGCTAACAGATGCTTTCTGTGTGACCGATATTTCTGCACAAGTGACATATCCCTCACAAATAAGTATTCAACGAAAACTTATATTATATCGATCTCTAAGAAGATAGTAAGTGATTTTCTTTCCAATCACCATTTACGAAATTAACAGGCATCGAGTTATGTTATACGAAGACATAATTGAAGTAAAACCATATGCATGTAATCCTACTATTTTGAAATGTACAACTCTCATCGAAGATTTTCCGTTGATAATATTTTTAAAGTATTGATAACCTCAACTTTTAAGGACGCAATTAAATTGCGGAATTTACTTCTATTTTTAATTAAAGTATTTTTGATTTCTTGAACCATTATTTATTTATATACAAGTTACTAAATCATATTAATTAGTCTAATTGTATACGAGTGACTCATTGACTTAAAGGTTCTGAATTCAAGTATTACGATGACAAAAAGTATAAACAAGTGTCAAGTGTGACGTGTTGTAATATCTGTCTTTCTAAAAAACCATGTTAACTACAACCCTAAGGGCGTGGTTACCATTTTCGAGGTTAAAAGATGCATATCGACTAATGTCTCAAATTGATAGAGCCAAAAGAAAACAAACAAAAACGATGAATGGCACATCTATGTCGTTATTATTTCTTTGTGATTCAATAAAGTTGTCTTTTTTGGGTACAACCTACTTTATATCAAAACCATTTGTCTGCAAAGTTGTAGTTTTTGAAGAAAGTTTCAATGATAAGTTTGCATGTGAAGAAATCCAACCGTATTCGATTTTTGGAATAATGTGATGATTGATAGTTTTTACAGGAATGAATAATTGAGTAAGTTTATGAGCTCGATAAAAGAGCGGACAATCGAAAATATAAATGTGAACACTTAAATTAGGACGAAGGAAATATAAAGTTTGTACAAGAAAAAGTAACTCCGGGAGTCTTACTAAATGTGTTACTGGCACCTTAATAATACTGAAAATAATGTGAAATTTGTTTTTACTTTATCTTTCTTCAAAACCGAATCGACAAAAAAATAAACTTACAATCATATAGAGTATTAGTTACATCATTCTATGGGTAAAGTTGTTTTCTTGAATTACATGATATATCCATATAAAGTTTATTTGCCGTTATGATTAATCAAGACATTCATCGTCTAATTCTTGTTATCTTGTTATCTTGGATTGATCTTTAGTGCATAAGATTGAGTTTTGTTGCTCTTAGGGATTAGAGAAAAATGACATGACTTGTATGATCGATCGTAAATGTAATTATGAAGATAGATTACATATATGATTTTTTGACCAGAAATGTTAGCACTTCTCACTCGAATGTATTTCGAGTGAGAATAGAAAATACTTAAGATACATTTGTTTATTTAAATGGGTTTGTAATTCAAGTATGGCTTATATATACCTGAAGATGGCTAGCAATGTTATGGCGAGTAAGACAACCAATCCCCATAATCTCAAGAATTCTTGAAGGGACAGCCTTATCCACCCCTAATTGCTCCACTGCTTGCACGAATCTCCGATGTAAATCCGGCGTCCAATCTACCTACACCATCCATAAATAACGAATAAGAATATGAACGTCTTCGTGTACATATAGTTGCTTTATAAGCAAACAAAAACTTCAATAGCATTTATAACTCGTCTAAATTATATGAGTTGTTAACTTATATACACGGGTCTAAGACTAGTATGTATTTATACTTGGATTAGATTACAATTAAGGACTTGTTTTTCTTAAAGATTTCTTGTGTATTTATTATTTTCTAGAAACCCTAATATAGTATATATATATATTACTTCGAAGAAACCCTAGCTAGCTAACAATTGATTTACCTTTACTTTTCGCTTTCCTTGAGAAGAATTCTTCAACGAAGAAGATGATTTCCGTCCCCCTCTATCGGTTTTTTGAGCTCCAGATTCATCTCTTTTGCTCACAACTTCTTCTTTTGTTGATATCAAATCCGATACACTCGTGTTGTTGTTGTTATTAAACTCAGATGAATCTTCTTCACCACTAAGATTGAATTCTCCAGCAAATAGTTCCGCGTCTATTTCTAGATCAGGCAACATGTCCCGATCATCCATACCCACAAATAAATCATCAAAATCAATACTCTCAAGCAAATTATCATCCGAAAAGTCCGGGAAATCATCACAAACAGCCATCTCACCTCCTAGATCTCTACCGATGTTGTTTTCAAGCGGCGACACAACGGCTAACATTACAACACCTTAAGTTACAATACAATAAGTGATTATTGGTATCAAGAAGAGAATTTGATGGAATTATTAACAATGAGTGATAGATAAATGGGATTGATATGAAAATGAGAGGATGGATCTCAACCACAACAAATTTTGAGTTGAGTCATTGAGAGGGGTCTTGTTTCTTTGTATTTATGCTTATGATTTTGGATTATTTGTTCTTACTATATTACAATATCATATATAGTAGTAAAATATAATACAGAATTTGAGATTTGTGGGTGAGGATTATTGTTAGAAATGTTTCTGTTATATGCATAAGGCGCACTCGTGAGTAGATTTAATAATTTCTTAGACTTATTTGAATTAGAAAGTGATGGGAGCAAAGTCAAGTTGATGTCAAGGGAGAGGGATTTGCCCTACCAATATCATAATCAACATATATTTTTTTTATTATCAATATAAAATGGTCAAATATGTTATTGAAAATATTTAACGGTTATTGACTATTTCAACATAAAACCATTTATCACTACTGAAAAATAGTTAAAATGTAACCAGCAATAATAACTAGTGTTATACTCGTGCATTGCTCGGGTGAATGAACACACCACCGGTCTATCCATATTTAAAAGTTACATGTTTTGGCCTACGTAAGAAACATACATAAAACCATTTAACCATTTAATTCAATAGAAAATTATTTTATAGAGAAAACAATTTGGGTGTACAATTTGGAAGAAGATCACTATCCCATGAAATGTTCAAATTAAATATTGTGAAAAGTTAAAGGAACATTTTTTCATTCATAGTTAACAACCTAAAAAAGTGAAATAACTTGCCACTTTAATTTAACTCGTATCTATGTTTTGAATAAGCACAAATCATACTCCTTTTTCGGCCAATCAAAGCACAAAACATCATCCAATTAATTATATAATTTATTCGAATACAATCAAGTGACATGATGTCGAATAGATATTCAAAATGAGGGTGGGCAAAAATCAGAAATTCTTTTATTCAGAAAGCAAAACGTATGACTTTTTTTCCAAAAAAGTTGTAAAATGATAGGAAGAAGAAGAAATCGTAACCTTAAATTTTGAATAATGCTAGATTATAAAAAGGAAACAACAACAACAAAATAAAAATAAAAATAAAAACATTTCGAGATATGCAAGTCCACGATTAGTTTAAAGGCGGATCAAATGATTTCCGCATGTTGTTTATTTGGAAAATTCGTCTAACCTACTTTATTGGAATGGATAAATACCGATGTGTTTTTTATGGGAAAAGAAAAAGTCATAATTAGGACAACTATACTAGGTGAATAAAGACATAATTTATGTTGCTAGGATGAATAATAATATTGATCTAATGGTTATAAACACGTCAATATATTCTCTCACCCACTTATCAAGCACAATGGTTATATATAATTTTGTTTTATTATGCTCATAATGAAACTTTAATATATAGTTTGTAACGGATATTTAAATATCTATATAAGTAGACAATGATTATCATAGAACATAAAACCATACATTTCAATCATAATAGACTAAAATAGAATTTTCATTATCTATATGAGATTCCAATAATAACCTCATGAATGCTTTTTGTAAGATAAGCGTAAATATTAAGGTTTTTCGTTAAATATGTTTAACTAATTAGGTATAACATTACATTTTAAACTATACATTTTTATATACTTTGTATACGTTTAAATGATATTGATATCTAATTTTATGTCGTTATTTTAGATTCATAAGATTACTTATTTTGTTGCAATATGTATTGATTATAATCATCATTCATTATTAAATTCTCGCATTATTTTACTAAACGTTGGTGTTTCAAGAAATTTTCCGTTATACATAACCGTATTAAATTGTAGTGTCCCATATAATTGTAAATTTTATATTGTGTTTATGTGACAAAGTATATTCAATTTTATATCAAAAAATTAGCAATAACTATATAGTTTAATATTGTACTATTTAAATGTAATTAAAATACGTTAATGTCGTTTATTCTTTATTAATCCCGCTGCGGGTAGGTTGCTTGTATATTTATAGAAACATTACATTTATAAGGTAATAATAAACCTTAGATTATTATTGATAATACTAAAATTAAACTAGTAAGCTAGTCCCCGCGCATGCCTTTGTTACGCGAAAAATAGTTGTGTTTCACTTCATCTCGAATATATTGTTGAGATGTACGTGTTTGTTCTGCGGGTGGCAAACTTTGATTGACCCGGATTTTCTGATCTTGAAAATTAATTTCTTTTTAATCGCGTCCTTGATTGTTTCTATTGTTTGTTCTTGCATTTGTGCCGTTTTAAGAATTTGTAGTTAGACCTCTTCTTTCGAACAATGTGACGAAGAAGCATCTGATGAGCCTGAACTCCTTGTTGGGTAATCTTGATGATTAAGTTTGGGTAATGAATATCGATTGCAAGACATGATTAATCACGTATGTAGAAGACTTATTTTGCATGAGAAGACTTAGTTTAATTCATAGTTGTTGCATGCATGTAGGGCCACTAAGGCATAATTACCACGTTTTAGTTTTATTATTCCTAAAGTCTAGCAAGACTAATTCCTAGTATGCAGTTAGAATTTGCATGTTTACATGGTCAGGTGGACTCCTAAAGTTTAGCCACTACCTACCTTTCACTTACTTTAAATATTGTAACTTTTGCATTGAGAAATACACAGAAAGTTATTCCAAAATATTATCTCCATTTTCATATTCATTAACATAGCTAGTTAGTTTGAAGTTTATACTCTTTGATTACCAACAATTGGTATCAGAGCGGTTTCGGTTCGTAGGAGATGGTCGATTGCAACCTTATGCAATCAAATCGAGAGGAAGAAAGCAAGTAGCAAGGTTGATCACTATCAGTGATCAAAAGAAAGAAGGAGCAGCAAGGTATCGCAAGCAAGCAAGAAAGCAAGTAGCAAGAATCATAAGCAAGAAAGCAAGTAGCAAGAGTCATAAGCAAAAAAAAAAGCAAGAAAGAAAGTAGCAAGAGGCGAGAGGAAAAGAAGGAAGAAAAAAGATTAAAACCGTTTTTTTCGAAAAATTTAGCAAGAAATGACTGAAGGTGAAGGAACTATGACAGTCCGCGAGCAAGGAAATGTACCGCTTCAATGCCCCAAGTTAACCGAGACGAACTACACTTGGTGGTCGATTATGGTCGAAACGGTACTAAAGGCATATGGTTTATGGGATGCGGTGGATCCCGTAACCGGAGGAACGGTTGAAGCAAGGAAGAACAACACCACGAAAGCAATTATCTTTCAAACACTGTCGGAAGATATTCTATTGCAAGTTGCCAAACATAAAGATGCAAAGGACGTATGGGAAGCAATTCGGGTTCGATATTTAGGAGCCGATCGAGTCCAAAAGGCACGTCTTCAAACTCTTCGGAGCGAGTTGGAGATGCTAAAGATGAGGGAGAATGAGACAATTAATGATTTCTCAGGCAAGATAAGTGGGATAGTTGCAAAATTCAAAAGTCTCGGTTCAAACCTTGAAGACGAAGTGGTCGTGAGAAAGCTTCTCAATTCAGCCCCGAAAAAGTATCTACCAATCATTGCCTCCATCGAACAATATTCGGAGATTGATACCATGTCTTTTGAAGAAGCGGTGGGAAGACTCAAAGCATATGAAGAAAGACTCAAAAGTCACGACGAAAAGAATCAAGAACAAGGACAACTTTTGTTTACGAATAGTGAGCATGATGGTCGGCAATATGGACGAGGAAGAGGTCGAGGAGGAAGAGGATTCGGTAGAGGAGAAAGAGGACGTGGAAGAGGCTCGGGTCGAGGTGATAGAAGTGGGTTTAGATGCTATGAGTGCGGGGAGTTTGGACACTTTGCAAGTGAGTGTACAAAATGGAAAGATAAGGAACACGAAGCCAATTTGATTCAAGACGAAGAACCGACTTTGTTATGATGAAGAAACGGGTCATGATTATCAAGATTACGGAGGTGAATGTTGGGTAATCTTGATGATTAAGTTTGGGTAATGAATATCGATTGCAAGACATGATTAATCACGTATGTAGAAGACTTATTTTGCATGAGAAGACTTAGTTTAATTCATAGTTGTTGCATGCATGTAGGGCCACTAAGGCATAATTACCACGTTTTAGTTTTATTATTCCTAAAGTCTAGCAAGACTAATTCCTAGTATGCAGTTAGAATTTGCATGTTTACATGGTCAGGTGGACTCCTAAAGTTTAGCCACTACCTACCTTTCACTTACTTTAAATATTGTAACTTTTGCATTGAGAAATACACAGAAAGTTATTCCAAAATATTATCTCCATTTTCATATTCATTAACATAGCTAGTTAGTTTGAAGTTTATACTCTTTGATTACCAACACTCCTTTGGTTTTTGCAGCTTAGACCCTGACCGGTGGACGACGGATATCGTGGTCTTGGAATAAATGGTCAAGGTCCAAGTTGTTGTGAAGGCTCGGGTCGGGGTTCGGGTTTGGTTCTCCGTCTTCTATATTGACCCCGGTTGTATTGTTCGTCTTCGTATTTGTATTCGCTTTCAATAGGTCGTTTTTTATTTTCCACAACACCTTTTTGGAAAGTAAAACTTCGGGATATCTTTTACAACAAGTTATACGGCTTCGTAAACGAAGTGTCTTTTCGTACGCGCATAGAATGCATCATGTGCCGTCGAAAGATGTCGTCTGCCGTCGGTACCACTTTGTTGGACTAGCTTTTTCTTTCGAAAAGCTTGACATCTTTTCGAAGTTTGCTCCATTTGCGGGTGAGTTGATCCTTATTACGTTTGACATCAACTTGTTTGTTATATTCTTCGGCTATGCAATTCCTCACAAGCATACACCAATTTGTGTATAATATTATTCTACAAAACGGATATATGATGAGTATCATATTACGATATAAACATTAATGACATATAATTTAGAAAAAAACATTTGTCAAAATGATCGTTAGAGCTAATGACCTACTTTATATCAAAACCATTTGTTTGCAAAGTTGTAAATTTTGAAGAAAGTTTGCATGATAGGTATGTGCATGTGAAGAAATCCAACCGTATTCGATTTTTGGAATAATGTGATGATTGATAGTTTTTACAGGAATGAGTGAACCACACACATATTCACTTTGTTGTATATGTGGTTGATTTTCTCTTTTGAACCACACACATAAATATATATATATATATATATTCTGGGCCGGTCCAATGGTTTTTACTACCCATGGCGAGATGAGAAAATTATGCCCCTTAAATTTGTATCATACTATAAGTTTCTTTTAATAAATGTAAAAAAATTTATATAATCAAACAAATGCAGAAAAATTTATATAATCAACCAAATGCAATAATATTACAAACCCAACCTACAAAATTTACCTAAAACGATGTCTTCTTGTGTTAGTATCAAATTCCCTTTTAGGCCCTTTTTCTATAAGTAAATCTTTCATAGTAGAATCCAAAGCATCCCACACTCTAGGATCAAATATGTCAAAATCACTTGGTTTATCTTTATCAACAAATTCATTTTTTCAAAATCATTAGAATTGTCATCCGAATCATTAGAATTTTCAACCGGATCATTAAAAGTAGGTGGATCATTGCTATTATTAACCGGATCATTAGATGTATTTTCAAAAACATTTTGATTTTTAACTAAAAACTTATTCAAAGACCCTCTTAATGAATTAGTTTCTTCTTGTTTTTTATTTTCGTTTTCTGTTTTGAGCACCCGATGGTTGTTTTTGAGGAATCATAATATAAACTCAACAAATATAAGTAATAATGCTTTAAAACTTAAATGGAAAGATAGAACCTAATCGAGCAGCGGAGCAGCAAATTGAAAACGAGACCAGCAAACTGAAAACTAGACCAGCAAATTGTCGGTTTCTGTTTATCTTTAATTCCATATACCAATAAAACAGCAAACAGCAAACTGCAAAGGAGACCAGCAAATTGAAAATAATCTTCAATTTCATAACAATTAACATAACAATTAATGAATACATAACAATTAACATAACAATTAACATAACAAACTGGTTTTATTAATACTGAATACATAACAATTATTAATTAACATAACAATTAATGATATAAATTAAATAAATTTACGCTAGTACCTGATCGAGATGAATGGCAAACGGAGCAGCGGTGCAGCGGAGCAGCGATTGAATGGCAAACGGAGGACAGGATGGATGGCGATTGAGCAGCGGAATGAGCGGAGCAGATTATTGGAAGGCAATGGATGGCAAACGGTTTGATTTCTCACCTTTTCAATTGGCGCTTAAGCGTATTTTGATTTCCTGTATACCCGCTCAAAATCGTTCTGATGATGCCCCTCTAATTCCGCTGCCCTGGGCCTAGGCCCAAGCCGCCCAGTGTATGGGCCGGCCCTGTATATATTGACATTGAGATTTGACTCAATAGTTATTACCTATCATCTTTGTGTGGGAGGTCACGGGTTCGAAACTTAGTACTGGGGTGGGTGACCTACCAAGAAGATTCTCTACCAATGCTCGTGGCTCTCTCAACATGGGTGTTTTAACGGGACCAAGACTTCGTGCAGGCTGGGTCAGTAGGTCACAAAAATGACACGAATATGAGTGGGCCCGCGAATAAACCTTTATATATATATATATATATATATATATATATATATATATATATATATATATATATATATATATATATATATATATATATATATATATATATATATATAAAAGCTTGCCTCAATGGTTATCACCTACAATGTTTTGAAACCCGGGTCGACCCGTCCGGTTCCGGCCAAAAAAACGGGTCAAAACAACCCGGGTTTTAAGGAAACTGATAAGCGGTCGAACCGGCGGGTTTTTAGAAACCCGGGTCAACCCGGTTCGCTAATACCCCCCGAGTTTTGTTTTTTATACTATCTTTTGACGTATAAAACTTGTAACCTCGTAGGATTTATGCCATTTGAAGTTTAAAACTTATAATCTCGTAAGATTTATGCTTGGGTATAGTCTTTTAAAACATAAATCTTGTAATCTCAGTAGGATTTATGCCTTATCAAGTATTGAGTATGAAACTTGTAATCTTTTGAGATAAAAAGTTGAAATCTCTTATTTCTTTATTAGTTAAACATGGTTCTTTGATGTTTTTATGCAACAAAGGTTAGTGTTTTGACATGTGATATTGGAAATTTTGGACATGTGTAGGAACCGGGTTGACCCGGTGACCTGGTGGCTCGGTCGGGTCGATCATTGACCCGGTTTTCAAAACATTGATCACCCGTTACCTTTGTGTGGGAGGTAATGGGTTCGAAACCTAGTACAGAAGATGTTCTACAAATACTCGTGACTCTCTCAGCAGAGTTGTTTTAACGGGATCAAAACTTCGTTTTTATATATATAAAAAGATTTTATATTTTTTAATATAACATATTTCCTTAAAATTAAATATTAGTAACTTTACTTTTAATAAGTCATTAGATATGACTTTTCTTCATTTCACCCATTATCCGGTGTGTTTGATAAAAGATAATGACATATACCATGTATCATGTGACTATGCTATATAAAAAAAAAAGCCATGGAAAAATTACATAAAACCAAAAGGAGTTTTTGTTAAAAAAAATTACATAATACATTATCACATAGATTAAAGGATTGTATTCGTAAATATAGAAAGCGGATACCATAAATGACTGAGACGGTTTTTGAACGAAAAATCCTTTAAAGCATGTATAAAAATATCAATCTAAGAGTATTGTAATTAGTACATTTTTATCATTCTTCTTTATAAAAGGCCAAAATATGATAATTTTATTTATCACAAAAATCACTTTTTAAAATTGAGATATATTTTTATCTTAAACCTTGATAATACCTCAATTAGACCTAAACAATCGCTATCAAGCTTAGAAGAATTACCCGTTCTATACAAATCTGTTTAACCCGTTACCAATTTTGACCACCCTTTTGACATCTAATCAGTACGCTTTGATCCAAATAATTTAATTTAACCTAAGATCCTTAATATTTATAAAAAACAATATAAAGAGACATGTACATCATAAGTATTTTCAAACTAAAATCACTAATTTGATTTATTGTTAAAAAAAATAAAACTCAAGCATCGCACGAGTTAAAATTACTATTTTTATTAAAGAATGAGACGAACGTTGTGGCATTATAAAAGTCATAACCATTTAGCTTTAGTTATGTGATTTGATAAATGTTGTGTATATATAGTCCATATTATTTTTATAATTTTATCAATCCACATTTATAATTTTTTAGTTAGAGTTTATTTATATATTTTTTACTTATTAACGAGATGTTTTTAATGTAAAATGGTTCGATTTTGTTTTGTTCAAGGTTAATTTTAGTGTTTGAATAAAAAAAATCATTAATTCAGAAATCGCAAGTTGTTTCGTAGAGACCGACGAGCACTTAAAGTCGATGGTTACAACAGGCAGCCCCAGCCCCCTCGTCCGAAGCTATTATGAGTACTAACTCATAATCATTGATCACTCATAATTTAAAAGTATGAAAACATTGATAGTTTGTATTTTAATGTAAATGGTTTAAGATATATTGTTTTCTAGAATAGAAAATTCTAAAAATTATTTTTCATACTCTAAAAACAAATTATGCGATTAAAGATGGCCTAATCAAGTTATTAGCATCCGTGCTCTACGATAAGAATAAGTTACTTTGATTAGTGTTTGGGTAACTCGTGTCCTAATAAAACACGCTAATTTACTTCTATTGTATCGAGATTCTTATTGAAATACTGAAATCTTTTCAAATATTTTGTAAACTTTTTTGTAAAAATGACAAAATTAGACTTAATTTTAAATATATATATATATATATATATATATATTTGAATTTATAAAGGGAAATTTGGTATATTAAATGTAGTTTAATAAGTGTTTATGTAACACAAAACAGCCAAACTCGCATGATTATGACTCTATCATTAGATTACGGTTAACAAATCTTTATTTGTTATTCCGTATTATTACGCCAATTAGACACAATAATCATTTTTGTGTTCTTAAGCTTTATAACAAAGTAATAATGAAAATGTTTAGCTTATTTTTTGGACTTGACTTTCCGAAATTGATTTATGAGCTTATCTAATAATGAGAATATTTCCCAAAAATGTTATGAAGAAAATATGTTTTCGATAGTGGGCCTAGCCCAACTTACTTATATTTATCCATATATATTTATAAATTTTTAAGTTTGTAGTTTTTCAATTAAGAACATAAATATTGAAATTTTCATGAAATCACATTTGTTAAGTTTACTTATAGTTATGTTAACTAAATTAATATATAGGTTGGACACAAAAACATTTAAAATTGAATAATCTCTCAATAAAAGTGAAGGAACTAATGTTTGATATGATCAACGTTTTTTATGTTAAAAAATATTTATCGATTCAAAATAAGTAATTTATTGATGTGAGACTTTCCATATACATATTCTAAGACAAGAATGAATTATTCT